>CAXIWW010000236.1:2500-10000 GCA_964036315.1 Acanthosepion esculentum
ACATATATATATATACATATATACATACATATATATATATACATATATACATATATATATATATATACATATATACATATATATATATATATACATATATATATATATATATATACATATATATATATATACATATATATATATATATATATACATATATATATATATATACATATATATATATATATATACATATATATATATATATATACATATATATATATATATACATATATATATATATATATACATATATATATATATATACATATATATATACATATATATATATATATACATATATATATATATATACATATATATATATATATACATATATACATATATACATGCTTACATATACATACATATACATACATACATATGTACATATGTACATATACATACATATGTACATATACATACATACATACATACATACATATGTACATATGTACATATACATACATATGTACATATACATACATACATACATACATATGTACATATACATATATACA
Organism: Acanthosepion esculentum; assembly: GCA_964036315.1. Lineage (NCBI taxonomy): Eukaryota > Metazoa > Mollusca > Cephalopoda > Sepiida > Sepiidae > Acanthosepion > Acanthosepion esculentum. The sequence continues at coordinate 3,022 of CAXIWW010000236.1, forward strand.
TACATACATACATACATACATATGTATGTACATATACATACATACATACATATGTATGTACATATACATACATACATACATATGTATGTACATATACATACATACATATGTATGTACATATACATACATACATACATATGTATGTACATATACATACATACATACATATGTATGTATGTACATATACATACATACATACATATGTATGTATGTACATATACATACATACATACATACATACATACATATGTACATATACATACATACATATACATACATAGATATACATACATATGTACATATACATACATAGATATACATACATATGTACATATACATACATAGATATACATACATATACATACATACATACACATACATACATACATATACATACATACATACATACATACATACATACATATACATATATACATATACATACATATATATATATAAAGAATATTTTTACTTTGTTTACATATACTTGTTGCAAAATGACATCCTTACATTTGCCTTGATAAAGTCAGTCAGAGGATGAAACCCGTTGATTAAGATAAGTTTTTATTTTATATTATCCTTTTACTGATCTTACTTTTGAACCATCTTTGAGGACATTTCTCAACGGTGCAAATGATCAATGTTTCTGCAGAAAACCTATGTCTACTTAATATTCAGATAAATGAAATAACAGTTATATCAGGATAGATTTTTCTTTCGCCTTTTTATTTTTGATGACTGAATCGGTGAAGCGGCGTCCAAGACAACCTCACTTTCTCGATGTTAGATGTTTGTTCAGATCTCGAAATATTCTTTCTTCGTTTTTTTCTTTCTTTTTTTCAATCATTTCACCTCAAACAAAGCGATAATTCCACTAAGATCCGGGGTTGTGGGCACTGAGAGAAAAGTGGGGATTGATGTAGCATTTATATTTTTGGAGATCGTACGTGGCAGGGAAGCAAAAAACAGGAGAGAGTTCGAAGCCCAAGAAGTGCGGGAAAAGGAACTATTATAATAGTACTTCCGGTTCTATGGAGATATTTAGACAATAAAACTATGAGCGTCTTTCCAATCTCGTAGTATGCTTAAATCCGTGCGTTCGCAGGACGTAGAAGGGGATATAATTAGGACTATTGCCACGAAAATATTTATCGGAAAGACTGGCGAAAGTGACGTCACGGCGTTGAAGAAGTGATTGAAATCGAGATATCGGGCCAAGACTGATAACATTGCATCACTCTACGTACTCGAGTAACAAACTTTGTAATAATACCAAGTCGTCCTAATGATATTTTTTCCATTCCTATTCACCTCAGTTGCTCTTGTTCAGGATTAATTGAAATCAATTATGTATCTATATGGTTATATTATTACCAGGTATAATTATTCTTAATATAAGCTTTATTGTACTTAGAAGAAATACAGACATATTCAAATAAGAGCGTAACATTAATCGATGCAGAACGGGCGATCGACGGAGTGATTTCCTGTTCTTGTCGAATTTGTTGCGTTCTCATTCACAGTAATGTTCCTGTGAAAGGTATAGTCGTGTATAGTGCTACTTTTATGATCATTTTTTTCGCAAAAATTAGTGGTGCCCTATACACAGTTTTTTTTTTGTGGGGGCGGGGTTAAGAGGCTAAAAATTATGCATTTTCGGTGATCGGTTGCGAAATACAAAAGAAATCTTTCTGGGTGGGGTTTAAACTTCATGCTAAAAATTCTGTGGTCTCACTATACATGTAGTCTGTTGATACACGGCGATATACGGTATATTATATATATACGGTAATAACACGCTCTCTCCCAGAAACTCTAAGATCTGCTCAGCATAGTTGCAGTATAAACCACACGTGGGCTCTGTGGGTTTTGAGCAAACACAAATGTGCCTGAGCCAGAGTCTGCAATAGGGATTGGCTAGCCGCCCTAGTAGACGGGTGTCCTCGAATACGAGTGGCCAGCTATTATATACGGTATATTATATGTAAACGCACATATATGTGACTCTTCTGATCCACAAACCTAACAAGTTTCCTGTAAGTCGCTCAAAGTAGTCATGTTTTACATGCTTAGCAGGTCTTGTGTTGGATGCGTTGACCTTCGCTCAAAAATTTTAAGAATGCTCAGGCTGAAAATTTAAAAAATTCTACGAGCCATTTCACATTATAAATTCATATCTATATATGGTTCACACACACATACACGTGTATGTAAAAATTATATATAAATAGAATATATGCTGGATGTTCAAGCAACAGATGAAGGACAGATTTTCATTCCCAGTATCATCCCGATTCTAAAAATGTCTATATAGAGCAAGTGTGGCCCCAATTACAGGAGTATCAGACACACGGACGAACAGAGAAAACTTTCCGTTTATTTATTGAGAAGAAAATAGAAGATATAAAGGTTCTAGCGCCGAAAAGCACAATAGAAAACTGCATAAAGCATTGCTGGGGAGATTTCGCACATGCGTAATCAAATAAATTCAGCTCAAAATTCGGTGTCAGACTTTCGTCGCATCACTATACCGACATGCATGCAGATAATGACTTTACGTGTAAATCGAAATTTTTTATAACACTGAATTTGAAGGCCACTTTTTCCGTTGGTCAAATATCAATTCTTCACAAACTTTCGCCGATTTCAATTGCTTTGAGACAGATGGTAGTAAATTGTCATTCGAAAGTAGGAAGAAAATTTATTAAGTACATAAATGAGAGATCCAATCTGAAATTACAATCGCATTACTCGTTGGCAGCAAACGAATTTATCCATTGCATATAGGTTCTGCAGCTGCTCAGTTGTAGAAAAACACGCCTGATTCTGATAAATGCATTCCAATGCTTGTAAGACGATTTAGATAATGGCAAAGTGGTGGCGCTGACAATACATATGAAATCATCGAATGCGAATAGGCAGTGACAGATACTCGACGGAGTATTATTATCCTAATTCAGTTCTTTGCGAAATATCGCATCCTTTACCTCCTGCGGCGACGTTTCTAAACTCAACATTCATTATCAAGGGAGAGTAAAAGGAATCGAAATATAAATATAGACTGATACATTGAGGATTAAAACTGAATTCTCATTGCAAAGCCTTCATCTTCCTTCCATAATAGATTGGAACGCTTCAAAAGGTCGCGCGTGCGCACACACACACATCACAAAGCAATAATTTATATTAATAATATATATTTTCCCCTCACCGTTAGCACAACTGTTTCATACACGACACAATCTTCGGATGCCGATTGTTATTAATAATCGCCACCTGACGACTGCGTTCTGCATGAAACTCGGTGCGGAAAAATATATGTATATTATTAATATAAATTATAGCTGTGTTATTATACATCATGGATAAATTTATTAGCATCAGTACTCAATGTACAATAATACATACACACACACTATATATATATATATATATATATATATATATATATATATATATATATATATATTACACGCCAAATATACTGGGAAATTAAAGCCTATAATGAATATTTCAATAGGAAATGAGTGATTCTTTTTAGACGAATTAGTTGGAGCTACGAGCACCACTTCTTATTGTGTCATTGCGGTGAAGTTAGATACTTGCATTCATCCACCATAAGGTGGCTGAATGCAAGTATCTAACTTCACCTCATTATCATAAGTAAAATGACAGCCTACAGAATGAGACAGTGAAGGAAGACAGAATGAGACAACGAAGGCAGGCATGCGGACAGAATGAGACAGCGAAGGCAGACATGCGGACAGCATGAGACAGCGAAGGCCGACAGAATGAGACAGCGAAGGCAGACGTGTGGACAGAATGAGACAACGAAGGCCGACAGAATGAGACAGCGAAGGCAGACATGTGGGCAGAATGAGACAGCGAAGGCCGACAGAATGAGATAACGAAGGCAGACATGTGGACAGAATGAGACAACGAAGGCAGACATGCTGACAGAATGAGACAACGAAGGCAGACATGCGGACAGAATGAGACAACGAAGGCAGACATGCGGACAGAATGAGACAACGAAGGCAGACATGCGGACAGAATGAGACAACGAAGGCAGACATGCGGACAGAATGAGACAACGAAGGCAGACATGCGGACAGAATGGGACAGGCAGATAAATAGTGAGAAATAGAAACGGGGCTTTCTTCGAAAATAAAGAGGCACACAATGACTGCCGTTTGTCTAATCCTATTCACTTAATATCGAACTTATTATCTATGTAAGATCTGTTAATATTAATCACATTTTTCTTTTAATCTTTTTCCTATATTTCCCTATATATTTTTCTTGTTTCTGCCCTGATTTATTCGTATTGAGAATTATCCGAAAAACCTTTATTCGAATTGTAAATTGTTTGGATGAAAATTAATCAAAAGGGTAATTATAATTAAATGATAATTATTGGAAATACCTGTGCTTAAATTACGTATGTGGTCTTGCTTTGAGAGAGCCACTGTTGATTTGCCTCGAACTAATAACGCTCTTGTAGTATTCCATAGGTCTTTTTGCCGCAAGTGTCATTCCATAAAACCACAATATGGACATTCTTAGACACTCTTAAAGGACTTGCAAGAAATTCATATTGCAAAAGTAAGAGCAGGTTGGCAAAATATCAAGAACGCCAAGAAATACGGCGACGTAAATGGAAAACTTAAAAATAAGTGGCATCCTTTAACGAGTACTCTTCAGCTATTTTTCATATTTTACCATTTTGGGGATTTGTAGCTGAATTTAGTCTACTGACGTTTTTGTCAACAAATACTTTTGGCTTCTTTTATTGCTTTACGGGCCTTTTGGTCTTTTTGGTTTCTTCCTTGTTAAATTTTCGAAGCGCTGCCTTACGCAGTATTATTACCATCACCGAACCGGGATCTGTTTCTCATGTGTGTTGCTGCTTTAGAAAACGTATTCCTTTGCTATGGTTATTAAGGCTTCCGTGAACCTTTCCGTTGTTTCTCTATTATTTTGACTTAATTTGCTTTGCCAAATTCCCCATTTTTCCCTGTCGGCTTTGATCAGCGTCCACATAGGTGGCTGCTCATCGATCACGCCACTTTTCTCCAGGATTATGGGGAAATAATCGCTACCTCATGTATCATCATAAATACTCCAAATAAACTGTTGGATCGTGTTGTGAGGTCAACTGCTGACAGGCTTCAAGTTGCTGGATCGATGTGTGTCGCTACACCCTTGTTAGGTGGCATAGCTCATTATCAAAAATGATTTTTTTTCCATAATTTACCTTGTTGTCTCCTTGGATCTCCAGATGGTATTGCGGCACCAAAATATCCTAGGAGAATTGTTTTATCAAATCTTCTAGCTTGTTTGGTTCTTTCTGGTTATGAGCTGAGCATATGCTGAAAGTTCAGCGCAAAGTAGTTCCCACGGCAGCTGTACGTAATTTTGTTAACTTTTGTTATGAGGTAGGTCATTCTTTATGAAGACAGTTGTACTTCCAAATGCCAGGGTCCAGAACTGTTAATGTGCCGGTATTCTTGATAGTTTTTTTCTTAATATTAACATTATGCTCTTTTAGAAAGGTTTTCCTGGATAAAATTAACCGCAGGATCCAATGTTGTTATTACATGAGCAATTTGATGTAATTTCGCTTTAGTCTACAATAGTTGCACTGTAGAATTTTATATTCCAGGTTTGTATTTTTATTTTGAGTTTTATATTTTTTTAATGTTTTGGTTTGCAACATTTTGGTAACATTTATTCCATCCACTTTTTATTTTATTTTTTATTTTTTTGTGGGAGTCAGAATCAACTGCATGTTGGTTTGGAATTGGCAGCCGTGCATGTTCTTTTTAGCAGATCTTGAAACTTTCTTCTGAACTACAGGAATCAACTATTTCCCTTACTTCTGGTAAAGATACATCTCTTATGTATTATATTGGTTGGTGCATAATTATCAGGCGTTTTATGTCAATTCTCCTCTGATTTTTTTTATCAAAACGGGATTTGTGGTGATCACTGCATTTTATTTCTGCGTATGATCAACAACTGCATCTACAGCAACGAAAGTTGAGTCACTGTGTCATGCTAGAAGGTTGTTGTTTTTTTTTTCTCAGAGTCCATCTTGCTCATTTAAAAATCTACCATTCGGCCGAGCTTCGAATGCTGCTATCTGGTCTGGTGTTCCTGCTATTCATCTTGAGGTTCTTGACAAATCAAATATTTTGATGGCAACTGCTCTGACGAGCTTTTTACCTGGTGCCCCGTCTACATGAATTTAAGAGTGTTACTAGTTTGGCATCAAGTTTCCATCCGTTTACTATTGAAATAGCTAAATGCAACCACCACTTGGATCCGTATGGAGACGATCGAGCTTTTGTTGATCACCTTCTTGAGCGATGGCTGCAAACACTGGGTCCGTAAAAAAGCCTGTTACCAGCGTCCGTGTCATGAGAGCTGGGATTGCCACACCTGGTGAGTTATCGCCATGCCTCAAAGTTGGCTTTCCTACGCCGCGTTTTGACGGAGGACTCGATTCCCATTTCTTGGGGTAAGCGCCGCCGCAGATGTGGAGGATTGTCGAGTTTCTTCAGCAAGTGTCGGTCGGCCTTGAAGGTTATTCCTCGATCTAGTGCCCTTTCTTGGCCTCGGAGACTATTGTATCATGAATTAGTGGGAGAGGGGGGTCGCGAAGGATCCTCTGTGTGACCGGCTCGGCTTGTCGGCATAGGAGTAGCGCTCTTTTTGGTCTTGGGCACCAGCGGCGGATTATCACAGCAACCCTTAGTTTTAGCTTAGCTGGCGATTGATTCGGAACGTGCCACCTCACAATGGCGTAACTTTTAGATGGGGCGAGGCAGATTTGCCAGATTGTCATCGGTGTGACCTTGGCTTAGAGAAAACAGCTTCGCACGCCTTCTACTATTGTCCTCTGGTGCGCCCTTTCTGGGATTAATTCATGAGTTGATGGCTCGTGTCCATAGATCTCGCGTACGCGTGTGACAAT
>CAXIWW010000236.1:20000-42500 GCA_964036315.1 Acanthosepion esculentum
GGTTAAAAAGAACCCTTTAATATATCTTCCAAAAATATTTAAAATAACCTTTACTAGGTTTTCGCAGAAATGGTAAAACCCTTTATTAGGTCTTCCAAAATATGGTTGAAAAGAACCCTTTTACTATGTGTTTAAAAAAATGGTTAAAAACAAATCTTTACTAATTGTTAAAAAAACCTTTAGTAGATGTTCCAAAAATAGCTAACTTTACTATGTGTTCCAAAAAAGTGGTTAAAAAACCTTTACTAGGTGTTCCAGGAAATGGTTAAAAAGAACCCTTTAGTAAGTGTTGCAAAAAGTGGTTAAAAACACCTTTACTAAGTGTTTCAAAAATGGCTAAAAAAAAACAAACAAAAATAAAAACTTTACTCTCTTAAACAAAAACGGTTAACGGTGTTCGAAAAAAATAGGATTAAAAAGCAAACCATTACAAAACGGAATCTATGATGAGGAATTGGAATGAAAGCAGAAATGGCACTTAACATGTATTCATCAAACTTTAGGGATATGGAATTATTAAACATTTCCAATACCCCGTTGTATGGATAAAAAAGGCTTATGATAGCAGAAAAAAAAAATATATAGAATAACTTCGGTAATCTGTAGTTTCACCCAATACCGCCAGTTGCTACAAAACCAAATCATTAACCTAAGAACTTCAATAATGTTCTTAAATAATCAATTCAGATCTATACTTTCATATAAATCTCATGCATGACGCCCAACTCGTTCGGAAATATCTAAACTGTCAGCTGTATAAAACCTCTTTCTGAATTTAAATGGCTTAGAGTACATTAAATATGTAGGTCTTAGCGAGGACTATCCTTCATCAAACATCGTTAACTATAAACAAAGAACTGTACCAAATAACAGAAACCACATCAATTAAAGGCTTTCAACACCACAAACTCGAATAGGTGATGGTATAAGCAAAACGTGGCTGATTCACACTACTTCAAGAAAGGTTAGGAAGGAACGAGTGAGAACAGCTACTGGATAGCTTTTCCAGTGGTATTTGTACTCACTATAGAGCATTGTATTATTGGAACAATAGTCTTCTTTTTAAAAAGGTGAAATTTTGTGAAAGATTAAACTCAGGCAGTACGGATAATTCCCAGGTGCGAGGTGCAGCTGCTAGCGACTCGGTGAAAGAGTTGTTCAATTGAAATACGTTTAAAATGATAAATGATTCTATGTGCATTGAGGTTTTTCTAAGGGCACTCTTCTTGCTCTCTCTCCCTCTCTCTCTCCATACATATATATATATATATATATATATATACCTATCTTTTGAGCTATCAGTATAGTCCTAGGAATCTAAGTACGCATTGCTTTACGTACAAAAATATCTTTATGACATTTATTTCAATTATATCCTACAGCACTTCAATGAGACTCACTAAATTTATACCTATTGTAACGGACACTTACAACTCGTAAACAGATAGATGCCTTTGAAAGTATCTCTCATACGCAAAATCCAATTTACAATGATCTCTTTCCACGATAAAATTATATGACACTTCCAATCGAATTATAGACCAAACTGACCATCGGATTCATAGCTTTCCAATTGTATTTGTACTCAACGGTCTTTGGTTGGAATTTGAACTTTGACACGGCGATTCCAACTTACGCGTAGATAAGCAATAAATTACGCGCACATTCACTGTGTGTTTTATGAAAACCAATAAACCCCATTTTGTCTTTTTTATCACACAATTCTTTTTCAAACATTTCACCAAATTGAGAAGTCGTGAAGCGTAAGCAAGAAATAAACGAAGTGTATTTTAAAAAGGCTATTATATCAATATTTTATGATTGCTTTTTTGTGCATTTGTTTTAGTTTTTCATAACTATTTTCAAACTCTGCATTCTTGAATACATATAATAAAAAAATTATCAAATATATGATATATAAATAGATCTATTATATATATATATATATATATATATATATATATATATTAACAGTATTACTCGCTTGAAAAACCTCGGATGACTCAACTTGTAGACATCTGAGGGCAAATAGGTACCCGAGGAAAAAACTGGATGTAAAATAGAAAGAACTAAAAACATAAAAGAAAATCGAAAAAATCGTCAAGTATCTTAAGCCCTTAGTCCAAAGGAAAAAAAAAACAAGCAAGTATAAAGACAAAACGAAGACGTAGAGGGCTCAATACGCTAAGTAGAGCGGTAAATTAGAATAAATCCTAACGAGCCAGGCAAACCTACCTAGGTTTCAACTGAACGGATCTTCAGGGTAAACAGCCTAGGTAGGTTTGCCTGGCTCGTTAGGATTTATTTTATATATGTGTGCAGGTATGCAGAAAAATAGGAAAGAACACGTTAGGTAAATAATCCGGTGTTCCTTAGTATTTTTGCTTTTATTTTCAAAAAGACAGTGCTCCATACAGAAGTAGAGTTTATATTATAATATTTTTTTTTAATATGATTCCTTCGCTACATATGAGTTCTCATGTTTCAAAAGCGGGAGCCGAGACCCCTAATATAATTTTTGAAATTATGTTGAGTTAAGGTGTCTGGTCACGCTTCCTCGTCAAGCGAGAATTTGGGTATGAGGAACTGGGGACTAAAGTCCGTGGAGATTCCCAAATTCTCGCTTGACGAGGAAGCGTGACCAGACACGTGGCATCTTAACTCAACATAATTTCAAAAATTATATTTAGGCTCTCGCTTTTGAAACATGAGAACTCTTATGTAGCGAAGGAATCATATTTTTAAAACAAAAAATATTATATATATATATATATATATATATATATATATATATATATATATATATATAATAACTTATTCTAACCATAATTCCGTCTTTCAACACTCGACCAATTTCTCTCGTGAACGTTGACGGAAAGGTGTTCTTTAAAGTGTTTACCAGGAGGCTGATGGTCTATTTGGGAATAACTATAAAGACACTAGTATTCAAAAGGCAAGAGTCCCGGGGTGCTTGGAGTATGTGTCAAAGATTTGGGCAAAGATCCGCAAGGAAGAATATTCAAGTCACCTGGCTGGATCTTACGTATGCGTACGGTTCAGCTCATCATAACATGCTCCAACCGGCGTTGGAGTTCTTCTACGTTCCGCAGAGACTCAGGGATTGTCTGGGTATGTATTTCAATCAGTTCATGCTGGGTTTTTCAATCTTGAAGTACACCACAAGTTATGTGGAGTTGCAGAAGGGAATTGCTATGGTATGAGCCATCTCTCCAGTACTGTTTGTGATGGTGATGGAGGTGGCCCTGTGAGGTCTGAAGCCAAAGTACCGCTTCCTGTAGAAAAAGGTCAAAATCCGGGCATTAATGGATGATTTAAAAATAATTCAAGACGATAGGAAAGTAGCACTGTTGGTTCTGGAAAGAATTACAGAGTTGGTGGAGTGGAGTCAGATGGCCTTCAAGCCAAAGAAGAGTAGGTGGCTGTCTATAAAGAGAGGTTCTGTCATTAATGAAGTGTTTTCCATCGCAGGTGAAAAGCTACCAACAGTTCGGGAGCTAGGTGAGAAGTATCTTGGGATCGTTACTGTGGGTTTGAAATCCAGCGACAAGCGGAGATTGGTCTGCGAAGCATAGACCAATGTTGGCTTCCCGGGAAATTTAAAGTTTGGCGCATACATTTTGGGTTGATGCCGACTAATGTGGCCACTAACTATATATAAGGTGGCACTGTCTCGAGTTGAGATAATTGAGAGAAAAATCAGTAAATGCGTACGGAAATGGGTTGGTGCTGCGAGGATTCTGTCGTCCGTCGCTTTGTATAGCAGCTCGCGGGGACAGTTACCTGTTATTTCTTTGGTGGAGAGTACAAAGTGGCAAAGGTGAGATTGCAGTCCATGCTATGTGAATCTAAAGATGCTGTAATCCGGGAAAATGTGCCGGGGGTGAAGACAGGAAGAAAGTGGAAAGTGTCAGACGTAATGTCAGCAGTGGAAGGGATGGTAAATGAGGCAGAGGTTCAGGTTGTTACCAGGAGGGAATGTGCTGGACTTGGTCTAGTTGAGAGGGAGCGATTCTCTTCAGAGGCCAGTGGACAAGAGCAACGCAAGGGGTTATGAGATCTCGAGGAGAGACGATTGGTGCAGACTGTCCATCAAGCTCAGCAGGGTCGATGGTTCAACTGGGAGGGTATTGAGGATGTTCAGATCAGTTGGTCTGATTGGTGGCGTCCCAATGCAAGATGTTTGAGGTTCCTCATACAGCCAGCATATGCGTCGGCGGCATCACAGTCAAATTTGTAGAGATGGGGAGTGAAGGAATCACCCCCCTGCCAGTTTTGTGGTGCATATGGAAACCTGCGCCACATACTGTCATCCTGTCCGAAGGCGCTACAGAACGGCTGGTACCCCTTTAGACATAACTTGGTTCTGGAGGTTGTGGCAGCAGCTTCGAGAAGTGCTCGTATATCCTCAATGGACCAGCGAATCATTGCCTTCCTGAAGCAAGATGTGACTGACACAAGGCAGAAAACTAGGTCAGAGGACTCAAGGAAGTGGAATGTGTTGGTTGATGCTACACTGCCAGTGGAGTTTATTGTGTCTGGACTGAGGCCAGATGTAGTGTTAATTGATAGCAAGAACATATGTTGCTTGGCGAGCTGACAGTGGCATGAGAGAAAGGGACTGAAGAGGCCCATGAAAGAAAGCAGCTTCGGTATGAGGAACTGGTGACTGAAGTCCGTGGGGATACGGCTGCACCCTCGTGCCGCTTGAGGTTGGCTGTAGAGGATTTCCTGTTGCATCCATAAAGAGATTCCTCAAGTATGCTGGTATACAAAAGCCGAATAAGGTAATCAAGTCTTGTGGCGAGAAAGCGGTTGAAGGCAGTGCATGGTTTACCCAGAAATGTGTATTGAGTCGCGTCCAACTAACAATATAGACCGGCTGCAACGTAACATCCAGCTGTTGAGGACCCACAGTGTGGTGAGGTACTGAGCTTAATGGGCTGAAGCTTTGCTGAAGCACGGCGCTCAGCTGAATATTGCAGCCGGTCTGGAGCACTTGGAACTCATCAGCAGTGCGCATCCACTACCAAGGATCGAACCCGGACCGTTACGCAAGCGTCATAACACTGGATCAACGGGCCTCGCTTACGAAAAAGTAACTTACTAGACTCGATATAGCGCCACTACTCACTAAATTTCGTGGTGATACTCATTCAAGTATACATAACCCAACGGATTGTGCCCCACGAGTCACGTCTTCTTTCCCCAAGCCACTCCCTTCAGAGCATTTGAATTTGGATCAAACAAGGATATACAGTGCTGTTCGATAAGAGTGACTCACCTGATTTTTTTTTGCTTAAAAATTTGTTCGCCTATTGTTTTGGGGTCAAACTAATTTTTAATCTTACTAATATAAAGACCCCTTCGCGACCACCTAGTAAAAAAGTTTACTCGCCCTAAGGTTTTCTATTGATAATTATAATTATGGAAATAAATGAGATTTAGGGAAAAATTCTGTGCAAAAAAAGTGACTCACTTATTTCCTGCAACTAGTAATCAATAGAATCATAACTGAATAGCTTTAAATAAAGAATAATAGAGGTATAATTTATTTATAATAGGTAATATAGTTCGAAATATTTAATAATCTATGGGTCCCCCTTTATTTTGAATAACCTTTTCAACCCTTTTTGGCATTGACTTGATTAGGTTCTGGAAATTCTCACCTCCAAGCATTGAATTCCATTCGGATATGAAATTCACAATCAAATTCTCTTTGTTGCTCAACTGCTTTCTCGAGAGCCTGTACTTATGCTCCATAAGTTTTCTATGGGGTTGAGGTCAGGAGATTGGGGCGGCCATGTCATAATACTCACCTGCTTCTCATCAACGTATTCCTTCATCAATTTTGATTTGTGACAGGGAGCCTTATCCTGCATAGAAATGAGCTTGGTGGGGTCGATTTGCACCCTTTCAGCAGAAGGGAGCAGACAAGACTCTAAAATTCTCTTGTACTGCTCGCTCATGAGGGTCTTTTCAATAGGTTTTAAGAAACCAGTTCCATGAAAAGAAAAGCATCCCAGAACATTATACTGAACGGATGCTTGACAGTATTTACTGCTAAATTCAAAGAGCTTTCAAAGCGTCTTCGGATTTTAGATCGCATATCCTTTGAATTTAGCTCAATTTTCGTTTCATCGGAGAAGAGAACATTTAGTAAAAAAAAAAAAAAAATCGGGTGAGTCACTTTTATCGAGCAGCACTGTACAAGTGTATGCGCACTGCTGAGGAGTCCCAAATAGGGTGAACGGCCGTCCAGTGCTTTCTGCATTCTGTTGAGGATTCTTCTAGACTCGATGAATAACTATAAATAATTATTCAAATCTCCCCCGAAAATTTCTATAACTTGTATATCCTTGCTTGATCCAGTTTCTAATGCTCTGGAGGGAGGGGTCGGTTTGGTGAAAGAGGATGTGTCTCCTGGGACACAATCCGCTGTGAGTATGTGCGCTATATCGAGTCTAGTAAGTTTTTCTCCGTCACCGAGGCCCGTTGGTATGACGCTTGCGTTGTATCGTAACGGTCCGGGTTCGATTCTCGGTAGTGGATGCGTACTGCTGATGAGTCCTAAATAGGACGAAACGGCCGTCCAGTGCTTTCTGCATCCTGTTGAAGATTCTTCTAGACCCGACGAATTTATATATAAGAAATATAGTTTTAAGGTGAGCTATATTTATAGGATAAAGTGCTCAATATCAGAGACGCAATCGTCATCAACGTAATCATCAATATCAGATATATATATATGTCATTCACAGACAGTACTGTTTCGCTGTATCACAGCTCCTCAGTGCGACTAGACTTCCGAATGCCTCAAGCCAGGATTGAAACACAACTAATTCGGTGTCAGCCCGAACTATCTTCACTCGGTAGAGCTACACAACTAAATCTAGCGTATTATTTTTACAAATGTAAACAAATGCCAATCAGCCAAAGTGCTCCATTCATTTTACTGAAGAGCTTTGCATTAGTGCAGGTGGCTGTTGTTTATAGAATTAGCTTATCATTCAACAGTGCTCAATTGAAATGTATTTTCAAGAGCTAAATTATGTCATTCACAGACAGTACTGTTTCATTGTATCACAGCTCCTCAGTGCGACTAGACTTCCAAATGCCTCAAGCCAGGATTGAAACAACTAATTATATATATATATATATATATATATATATATATATATATATATATATATTAGTTTGTGTGTGCAAATTATAGATGTTAATGCTTTTGCTGGTGTCAAATAAGTCGTTTCATATTGGGCGAATACTTTTAAAAGGAAGTTTACAAAATTGTGTGTAAAGACTAATTGTCCCGCTAAACGCTGGACTGTTAAGGGTATAAACATTCCAGCGACTATCTCTCGAAGTTTTAACTTCTTTCCTTGATGGTTGTAAATACTCAGAACATTACACGCAATTTCAGCAAGTTCCTTTATAAGTTACCACCCGACATCAATCGACTTATTCGACGCTAGGAGAAACTCACCAAAATGCTTAACGGACACACATTGTCCATTCTATTTAATAAAACATGTTCAATGAAGGTTTGGTGTCTCAATATTCTATACGTAAATATAATTGACTTGACCAACCTCGAACTAATATGCATTTTGCCATGCTCTTCGGCTACATTGACCTGCGCTCAATTTCGACTGACCATTTCAGCGGCTGTGCGTAAATTAATGGCCTCCGAAGAAGCGGAATGCCTTGTGACTGGTCAGCGTTAAAATTCCCAGATCATATTATAAGAAACCTTTTTTTTTTTTTTCTAATAAAAGTGGGAGCAATTGACGCGCGTACTTTGACGCTGGAAGTAATCGACACAACTTGACAGTGCATGACCAGATACATTCAATTTGGGAATTGCATCGATATAACAGCCGATGATTCTAAACAGACCTGAGCGAAAACCAATAGTGAAATGATTTCGTTACCATGGCAATTTTGCAACATCATGCGTTTGCTTTTCAGATAGTTTATTTCAGATGTTTCTTATTAATTTTATGCGCTTAACGGGACGGATGACCCTGTGGTCAAGTTGTCTGTCAAGAGGAAATAAGAACTCAAGTTGGATTCTGGTTGCCTGGAATTATTTTAAGAATGTCTGGCTCTTGATTATTCTTGGGAAAAGAGTGTTGCTTCATTGTAAAAACAGACAGAAATATATCAAGGATAATATTTTTGTTAAATATACCTGTTCTCCAAATCCTATATATATATATATATATATATATATATATATATATACAAGACATTTTTATAGATACAAATATTTAAGTAAATGCTCTGTTTTTAATAAACAGTATTAACAACATTTACCGGCCTGAATGTCCGAGAAATTTTCATAGAAAAATATGTGTCCTCCGACAGGAATCGAACCTGTATCCTATACGGAACCGTCATATAGCCTGACGTGCCATAACCGATTGGGCTACAGAGGAGCGTTCAGTTAGAAAAGACGATTTTACTGTTTTTAAACAAAATTCTCCATGATTTTCCCTCATTCATTCATATCTGCTCAATGCGTAGCCAAATGTAAACAAATGACGTCATATGAAATGGACAAAGTTCGACAATTATTTTTTAAGACATTTTTTATGTTTATACGTTCTTTTTATACATATAATTATTTAAGTAAATGCTCTGTTTTTAATAAACAGTGTCCCTGTCGGAGGACGCATATATTCTATGAAAATTTCTCGGACATGCAGGCCGGTAAATATTGTTAATACTCTTTATTATAAACAGAGAATTTACTTAAATATTTGTATCTATAAAAAGAACGTATAAACATAGAAAATGTCTTAAAAATAATTGTCGGACTTTGTTCGTTTCATAATGCATCTATCTATCTATCTATCTATCTATCGATAGATAGATAGATAGATAGATAGATAGATAGATAGATAGATAACTTCGACATAATTACATTATATTTGGGAACAATGTCGAACAGTTATAGTGATGAAAAAGCAAGTATTATATAAAATGTTTAAGGGTGGAAATGAACTTTGAACAGAAAATGTTATCCAGTATAAATGTTGTATTAATTCTCACAATTTATTTTTTTTTAATCGATTTATCTCAAGCACGGCGATAACGTCAGTAAGACGCAAGAGGCTACTGGAAGTGAAAGAGAAGGAAACGATTTTAGAAGAAACCAAAACCCCAATAATAGTATAAATTTAAGAATTTACGTGGAGATGCTTGAAGTATAGAGTTGAAGTAGAATTCAGAAGCCAATTCTAAACAGAAAACAATGGATATACCTCCCCTATTCAAAACACCGTGAAGAAGTGTGAACCCGACTATAGGTGAACCTGTCTACTCCCATTGTAGGAAATAAATAGTACCTAAATCACAGTTTAGGCGGAGACGTTAGAAGTTTAGAGTTTAAGTAGAATTTAGAAAAGACCGGAAACCCAATCCTCAAACAAGAAACAAGTGATAAAACGCTATTCATGTTCAAAATACAGAGATGGAGTGTCAATTAATTATAAACTATCAAATTTACAGTACGTATTGTTTTTAAATGAAATGTGAGAATTTTAGAGCAATTCATTACACATTCACGTTAACCCAAGGTTTTTCCTTTTCTCGATTATCTATTTAGGATTAATTCTTTTAATAATTACTCCTATTCCATAACAGTGTAAAAATATATGCAAATATGGCAATTGTTATTTGGCAGAAGCTTTATATTAATCGTGCAAGTCAAAAAGAAAATCTTTAAAACTCTGATTTACGGGAACGTTTTGATTAATTATATCTTTTTTTGTAATCTAAATCATTAAAAATACATCTATATCCATAGATTTAAACAATGTAAGAAGTTATTTCCCCTTGCCGTGCCATATTCTTACAAAGGGAGCGGTTCTTTTCTTGGAACAGTAACTTCATGACGACCTGAAGTTCAGCACATAAATATCTACATTTTCCATAGATATTGGTCAATCGAATAAGTGCAAGGATTCTAGCACTTTACAATATAAAAGAACACTCTTTCTTGCTACAGTGACAACAACAACGATTTTGGAGAGCCAGGCCGAAAACTTTTTGGCACCACCG
This sequence comes from Acanthosepion esculentum, assembly GCA_964036315.1. Classification (NCBI taxonomy): domain Eukaryota; kingdom Metazoa; phylum Mollusca; class Cephalopoda; order Sepiida; family Sepiidae; genus Acanthosepion; species Acanthosepion esculentum. The sequence continues at coordinate 30,087 of CAXIWW010000236.1, forward strand.
CGTACAAAAGTAAATTATGACTTGAAGAGAAATCTGTTAGTTGATTTAGTTTTAAGAATTTGTGCATGAGCACATGAACGATTTTCTTAAAAGTAAGGTTACGTTATGCTGTGTTGACCTTTGCTTTTGGTACACGGAATTTCAATAGTTTTATGCGCCGAGTAACAAATTAGGCTGATTGATGCGAGACAAGTTTGCCATTTCATTGATGTCAAATATAATTAGGCTTATGCAAAAACGCTCGATACGATACTGCTGAAAATTCTGTCGAAACTATGGTGGTCACTGGTGACCTCCTGTTACTAGATATTGGAATTGTGAGCACTATATAAACCGTAACAAATTAATTCAGAGAATGGAAGATCATCTGCTGTAAATTCTGGACTAAATTCTGTTTAATTTATTACATTATCTATGAATAAAAGAGTACTTTATTATTATTATTATCAGTATTATTATTATTATGATAATAATAAAGATGATAATAATAATAATAATAATAAGGATGCTAATAATAATAATAGATGGTGGTGATAACAAAAATAAGGATATAATAATGATGAAGATGATAACATATGGATGGTAATAATAATAAAAATAAGGATGATATTAATTAGGATGATGATAATAATCTAAACAAAAATATTCAATCACCTACGCTACATGGATGATCGCAAACTCTTTGCCAAAGATGACAAAGACTTGAAGTGCCTCCTCAATATTGTATAATGTTTCACTGACGACATAGGTATGGATTTCGGATTAGACAAAGTAACATTCAAGAAAAGAAGAATTGTAGAAACACATTCAACAGATTTAGACTTTGTCACAAATATTAGGGAATTGAAACAAGATGAAGCCTATAAATGCCTAGGAATTAACTAAGGAGATAGTATACAACATATCCAAATGAAAGAGAAGGTAACTGAATATCGTGCTGAATTCAAAAAACATAATATCAGCCATAAAAGCTTTGGATGTCCCTGTGGTGCAATACAGTTTTAACATCCTTAACCGGACCATAGCCGACATTAAGCAAATGGACGCCAAAGCGAGAAAGCGCCTCGCTTGCTACCGCATGCATCATCCCAAAATTGATGTTGATCGTCTGTATGTGCCAAGATCCGAAGGAGGCAGAGTATTAATTCAACTAGAACTGTCCTACAAAACTACTACAATTGGCCTTCAAAGATACCTGGAAACTACAGAAGACTGGATGATGATATGTGTCAAAGAACATGAAAGTACTATTCGTCTTTATTCCGTAATAAAGGAAGCCAACAAATTCAAAATGGAGTTTCAAATGGGTGCAGGAATACAAGTAAAGCACGATACACCGACTGAAGCTGCAAAATACTTAAAAAAGAAAGCAAAAGCAAATGCAATCGACCAGATACAGAAACAATGGCAAGATAAACTGTTTCATGGCTAATAATTTACTCGTGCCAAACAAGTTTATGTAGACAAACCCCGTACCCATCAGTGGCTACGAAGTGCAAGGTTAAAAGCTGAAGCCGAAGGTTTTATCCTTGCTGCACAGGACCAATGCTTCTTAACTTGAAGTTATCAAGCACACATACTAAAATATTGTGTTAGCCCAAAAAGCAGATTTTGTGATAAATAACCGGAAACAATTGGTCATTTTGTATCAGGTTTCACGGTATTGCCATCCATTGAATATAAAAACCGGCATGACAGAGTAGGCCAATATCTGCACTGGAAAATCTACAACTTCTACGGGAAGGAAACTGGAATAAATTGGTACGAAGAAGAAGAAAAGAATTAATGAAGGAGATGGAATACAACATTCAATAATGAAGGAAAAGATCCGAAAAGAATATTATAGATGAGTTTCTTTTCATACTAGAAAGTGAAATTAATGGGGCCAGTAAATTGAAGGCTATCAACACCTTATCTATACCCGTAGTAACATACAGCTTCAACATTATTAAATGAAAGTTGAATGACATTAAAAGATTGGACGTTAGAAAAATGAGGATGCACCACTCGAAATCAGATGTTGATAGGCTGTACGCACCAAGAGCTTTAAGTCAGGGTGAAGTCTAATAGAACTTGAAATAACTCTAAAAAGTACAACAATCGCATTGGATGCTTACCTCATAAAACCAATAACCCTCTTCTACAAATAGTTAAATACTAAATCCACTCCATAAACAAAGATGCTGCACTCTTCAAGAAACAGCTTAATATATCTGAAACCCTACCAACAAAAAACGAAGTAAATACCATCTACGCAAAGAGAGTAAGCCAGAAAACAAAACAACTTATCCAAATGAAATTACTGAAGTTGCTGTATGGCAAATATCTAAAAAAACAAAAAAACAAAAAGATTTTTTTAAAAAGAAACAGATGTGGACCAACAGAAAATACATCAATGGCTTAGAGGCACCGGGTTGAAAGTTGAGAGAGAAGACCTAGTTATTACAGGTCAGGATCAAAGCCTCGCAAACAAATCCTATCACTGTCACATAATCAAGGATGGAACTATTACGAAATGCAGGATCTGTTAGAAATATGATAAAACTATCGACAATATTATCTCAGGATGTCCAGAACTAGCAAAGAATGAATATATCCAAAGACATAAAAATGTAGCGACATATGTGCACTGGAAGATATACAAGAAGCACAAAATCAAAACCACTGAGAGATAACACTAGCACCAACCAGACACAGTCAAAATAACGATGCAACTGTTCTCTAAGACATGCAAAGTCAAACTAACAGGAAATTAAAAGCCAACAAAGACCTGATATTATGATAAAAGAAAAGAAATCCATGAAGTATATAAGTATTCACATAGCAGTACCATCTGAAAGAATCACTTCCATGAAGATTATCGAGAAATTGTCCAAATACAAGGACCTGGAGATCGAGATTAACAGAATGTGGGGAATGAAAACTGAGACTGCACCAATAGTAATCGGACCTCTAAGTCTCGTAAGAAAAGGAAATTGACAATTTTACTAACAGTGTTCCAAGTAACATCAACATACCAATTGCCCAGAAGATCGACCTACTAGAAACATCCCATATATATAGTGCTATCAATTAAATGGCAATTCTCCTATAGGATCTAAAGACAATAGTTTGGACCCGGCTCTATAGGATGTTTATTTATCGCTCTCCCGTCGAACTCGACGTATGAGGGTCAGACAGATCATTTCCCAGAAACTGAAAGCCCGGCAGCCACACAGGATTTGATTATAGTGGTGAAGGCTTTGTGCAGAGCCATCCACACTTTTTGGAGGGACGAATACAAGGACCTGGTGCAACGGATGCCACAAGGTCCCCAAACGACCCTCCGCAGGTTTTGGATTCAGAGTTGTCCTTCTCCTAGACCAGTTGCCATCCAAGGCTATAGAACCCAGTCTGTCCTGCTATTTACCCATAGTTGGAGGGAGAAGAAGAGGATTCACACCTTTCCCAAGTAAGTAAGTGAATGTAATGGAATCGTAAGTGAATGTAATGGAATCGACTGGAATTCGAACTCAGCTCTCTGATTCCTCAATCCAAGCCGTTATCCATTACTCCACCGTGCCTCCTATAGGATACAAAGCAGGAAACATACACAAATAATAATAATAACAACAACATTCACTTACAGACAGTACCATTGGAAAAGGTCTGAATCCATCTCCCCTTCCAAGGAAGGAGGTAAATAGTTGGAATGGTATCTAGAAAAACAATTAACATCAAATGAACAAAAATTCACTCGCCATAAAAGTGAGTATTGCCGTAATCTAGAATAACTTTCGGCTTTAAATAATCCTCAAAATGTTGATAAGCCATAAAACGCCATCGATCAAAAACTGTTATTAAACGGTATGCTGCAGTAAATTATTTACATGCAGACTATTGTCCATATCTTTGATGCTATTATCACAACGTCCGGCCTTCAAGTATTAGGGTAATGTAAACGGAAATTCGAACTGACCTCTGTATTTAATCTCGTTCCCCTGAAAATATCTAGAGGTACCACGTCTAGTCATTTAGTTCACACTGCCCGACCCAGGGACTGAACTCCGAACTTGATCATTAATACGAATAGATTGCATATACTATTGTTATAATTTACATCTGCCTCATAACAGAGATGGACACTGAAAAAAAACTTTCAGATCTTTTTTAAATAAGATTTTTGTTGCTAAATTCAAAAGTTGTTTTTTTTCTCTTCCAAGTAATATGCTATTTTAACATACTTTTTTTCAGTTTTCATTATAATTTCGAACCGAAGTTTTTTGGATGGAAATTTTGTAAATCTGAATTTTCACTATCTTTGAGTAGAATGACGTATACCATTAAATCCTGAAATTCCTTTTGAAGGAATGGGTGTGATTCATTCATGAATATGTCAATAGTCAAATAGGAACGTCCGCTATAATGTTTGACATATAAGGTTATACATTATGTATGTTAGGTAAATGGGTTCCTCATTGTATTTGTATAGACAACCATCTAAACCAACGAAGTATTTTTATAATGGCCTTTGAATGCCGAAAGCGTTAAGAAAACACTAGAAAGTTTATGTTCGAATTCTCGCCGAAAACTAGGAAAAATAGGCCAAAACAGGAAAATTAAATAAAAACGACTTAAAATAAGAATTTCCATTGATCTTTAACCAAAACTAGCATAACTGTTTATATATATATACATATATATATATATATATATATATATATATATATATATATATATATAAATATATATATATATATAAATATATATATATATATATATATATATAAATATATATATATATATAAATATATATATATATATATATATAAATATATATATATATATATAAATATATATATATATATATATATATATATATATATATAACAGAATGTTCATATTTTGGAATATTTGTTGTTTTATTTTCTTTCATTATTACAAAAGAAAAAATTTTTTATACACACTGGATCAGAAATTAATTATATTTTAAGAGGACTTTCTAAGAAACTGAAAAATCGATATTGTTATTACTGGAAATCGATGACTATAAAAATAAAAAAAAATAACCTAAAGGCAATTTCCGATATTATCCTACACCAGAAAAGTTTACGGATTATAATTGAAAATTTGCGAAAAGTTTACGTGAAAATTTCAGATGTCGCCTTGGTTTTTCTTTCCATTCACATCGATTTAACTTACCAGGACTATAAAAAAATATTTTTTTTAAATTTAAAAAAAAAATTAAAAATGTCAAAACTGCATTAAAAAAATTTTCAATACGAAAAAGAAGAATTCAAAAGCCTGTTTGTTTTCTCGTCTGTATGCACGAATATATCAAGAATATTTAGCTAATGGACGTTAAGATTATTTGTAATCCTTGCATGGTGCTATGAACTAGCGCGGTTACACATTAGCTTTTATATAGACTTAGATTCGTCAATGTAGATTTTTGAGAGAGGTCCCATTTCTGTCGCAGAATCTCCACTGATTGGCAATAATTTTATCGGGTTTTCTTCCTTTCATTGTGCCGTGTCCTTTCAGGACGTAGGCGATCATGGCTCTTCACCTCTCTCTATCACTTGCAGCTCTCAACAAGTTCCTTCCCTCTGCTACCTCCACCAGACCACGTTTTGTCATCCACTTGCTTAAGGCCGCTAGGTATGTCATGCATTATTTTATTTTGCCTCTCTTTCCCTCTATTCGACCCGTGAGTATCAGATTCTCCAGGCCATCCTTCTTCATTATATGTCCCAGGAACTTCAGTGTATTGTTTGTATTCTATCTAAGACCTCGTCGTTGCTCACACGCTCGGTCCATGACATCCTTAGCATCCTTCTGTAGAACCACATCTCCGTCGCCTCGAGTCTCTTCTTACAAGTTGCATATAATGAAACTACTTTAATGAAATCTCAAAGAAAGTTTATCTTCAAATTAAAAGAGATAATTATACAAAGTGCTGAAAAATAACTTGATGGAATCAGTTATGTGCCATGAGTGATACACGCTTAGGCGATCATGTATCTTTCGATACATGACTGACGAAGCAGATTCTTTTCCCGCAGTAGGTTGCCATTTATTTCTGCGATAGACCAGTTGCCATCCAAGGCTATAGAATCCGGTCTGTCCTGCTATTTATCCATAGCTGGTGGAGAAGATGGTTCATACCTTTTCCCGCGTAAGTGAATGTAATGGATTCTATTAGAATTCGAACTCGGCTCTCCGATTCCTCAATCCGAGCCGCTATCCATTACTCCACCATGCTTGTATGCCTTTATACTTGTTCAAACATTTGACTCCTTGTTTGTATCCTCTCTAATACTTCATCGTTGCTCACACGCTCCGTCCATGATATCCTTACTCGCGTCTCTTCTCTTCTCACAAGTTGCATATAATTAAACCACTTTAATGAAAGCCCCAAGAAAGTTTATCTTCAAATTAAAAGAGATGATTATACAAAAGGCATAAATATCACAGGATAGAATCAGTCAGTTATGTGCCATGCGTGATGCACGCTTAGGCGATCATGTATCTTTCGATACATCACTAAAAAGGCAGAGTTTTTTTCCAGCAGTAGGTTGCCATTTCTTTCTGCAGTAAATCAGTTGCCATCCAAGGCTATAGAACACAGCCTGTCCTGCTATTTGCCCATAACTGACTTGAGAAGAAGAGGATTCATACATGGTATAACACGTGAGTGTAATAGATTCGACTGGAATTCGAACTCGGCTTTCCGATTCCTCAATATTACTCCACCGTGCCTCCTTGATGGAATAGTTACAATTAAACTGCAGCACATATTCCTGATGGGTTAATTATGGATCTACCATGACCTGGCAAAGGTTCATGGTACCCCAGCCTCAACGATCGTACGCTTCGAAGTTTTCTCAATATTCCGGATTCGGCGTGCTGGCATTTCATGAAAATGATCTACCTTCACAGTTTAGTTTAATTTAGATTTTAAGATGTAAGCAGCTGGGTGCGTGTTTTCTGTATGAATTTGCTGCATTCTGTCAAGACTCTCGAGGATGATAGAATACGATTCGGTAAAAGACAGCTGTTGAAAAACCGAGCTTCAAGTATCAGGAGAAAGCATCGTTTGATCTAGCGTGCTTTAACCACTCCACAAAGAATAACTTCACAAACAAGATTCTATTTGTCTGTCTCTATTCGAATCGGTTCGAATTCTGCCGGATGCCACATTTTCAGTAATAAAATGGAGAAAACTTATTACTGAAAATGTGCCATGTGTCTGTGAGACGAGACAACAAAAAAAACACTTAAAAAAAAAAACACTTAAAAAAAAAAAACACTTAAAAAAAAAAACACTTAAAAAAAAAAACACTTAAAAAAAAAAACACTTAAAAAAAAAAAACACTTAAAAAAAAAAACACTTAAAAAAAAAAACACTTAAAAAAAAAAAACACTTAAAAAAAAAAACACTTAAAAAAAAACACACTTAAAAAAAACACACTTAAAAAAAAACAGAGTCTACTCAAATACTGGTATGTACCTCTAGAGATTCTTGCCAAAATTCAAAGAAGGATCTGTAATGTAATCGACTCTGACCAAGCATCTCGACTTCAGTCACGTACTCAACGATGTGTTGTGGTTTCTTCTGTCTGCTATACAAATATTTTCATGGAAACAGCTCTGACGAGGGATTTTTTTTTCACCCTGGTGCCCCGACTACATGAATTTAAGCTTGCTACTAGACCGGCATCTATATCCCACCATTTTACTGTTAAAATAACTCAATGTAACTGCTACTTCATTTTTTTTTTGCACTGCCTGCCTTTGAAACCACCTTCCGTTTACTTCCATCCCTGATAACCACAGTCTTCAAAACGATTTAAATGCAACATCAATCTCCATCTTCTGTCTTTTTGAATGTCCGTAATCGTTTAGCCATTCGCCAGTCCTCCCTATTCTCGGTCTTCTCTTTCGCTTTCACTCCATGTATACCCGTGTGTACTAGTGGCATTCCCGCCTTATTTGTGGTGAAATGATTTTTTAAAAATCTACTAAAGATAACCTTTGAAGTAATAATAAGATGAAACTATGTAAAGAAAAATTCTTACACTAAGAACTATTTTCCAACGGCTTTTTCAGAATAGCCTTAATCATAGAAATAGAGGTATCACAAAGGATACCACGTTCCCAACGGATCAGGACAAAGTCCCTGCTATATTCGATTAGCATGCTCGGTTGATATAATACTTTTTTTTTTATTAGTAATTTTTAGAGTTCTACGTCCATTATTTGCAGTTTCATCTGTATCAAAGAATTCAAAACAAAAACAAATTTAAAAAAACTTACTTATTGCAAGCAGCTGAGAACATGTTTGCAGTATGACCTTACAGTCGAAGAAAATGATTCTATGAATCAAGACCGTGTTTAAAGAAAACAAAATCAAAATGGATAATTATGCGTTGATCACGAAGTTCCGGCGCGCTGAATACGAAATATTGAACAAGCCTCAAAGCTGGGTTATGCTGAACCTTTAGAAGGTCATGGAAATTTCACAATTAACCGATTAAGAAAATGTGGTTGTTTCATTGCACTTATTCCATCAGGAAATTTGTTCGAAATGTGAAAATTATTGGAGAAGAATTTCAGGAATATAGAGAAACCGGTAAAGATGATAGATATTAATTTTATTTAATAAACAAATTTCTGAACTGCTCACAATGTAAAAAAATTATGTAGGAACGGTGTATGCACTTGGTACATTTGCAAATGTATGCATGAAGAAGTGAATAGGGTGAAACGTTGCAAACGTTGACGCATCGTCAAAATTCCACTTTCACTCTGCGTAGAGTAGAGCGGGTAAAAAATATAACAGAAGCCAATACGTTGAAAAGATGTGCAACTGACAACTGAATGCGTCAGTCAATTTTAAAATTCGACATTAAACGGATTCAACGCTGATCACGTGGTCAGCAATGGAAAAATAAGCGAGATACATTCTTCATTAGAAATGTATATATTCATACCTTCCCCGACAATTATTTTGGGAAAATAGTTTAATTTTCAAACGAATGTTATTTTATTTGGTTTTAATATAGTAACTAAAAAACTGAGGCCCCTTGAAGTAGCCAAGCGGTGGTTAACCAAACTACCAGACGTATGAGTTAACAACTAGAGTCGTTACAAAATCAGGAGGGCATAAAAAGAATTCAGATTGACTTATAAACAAGTCTGCAGCTGGTACTGAAACGATACGATTTTTGACATGTTTATTCGACAGTGCCTGAAAAAGTCACTTTCAGTAAAAACGTAAAAGGAGTTAAGAAAGTGCTCGCTTTAAATATGTGCAATGGAATCTCGAAAGAAAATGCAACCGATTACAGAAAATATATATTATATATATATATATGGCACCTTTGGAAAGTGCCTGTAAAACCATACTACGGATGGCCCCAATCCTTGTGAGTGAAACTGGGTAGGCGGAACCTTTGGGGACCGTCGATAGCTGTGCTAGCACGATGTCACAAGTCATCGTGTGCTGGCCTTTTCGAAACTGTTGATCACCCTAGATAACACGTCCTCTGCTCAGCATAGTTGCAGCATAAACCACAGGTTGGCTCTGCGGTTGTTGAACAAACACAAATGTACCTGAGCGGGCGTCTGCAATAGGGATTGTTTAGCCGCCCTAGTAGACGGATATCCTCGAATAGCGAGTGGCCAGCTATTATATATATATATATATATATATATATATATATATATATAATAGCTTCAACTACGGCCTCCAGACGACTTCGGAATCTCCTGCATCTCTTCTGGACGGTCTTCTTGTTTAAGTTGGTGAATGCTGCAATAATCCTTGCCTTCCTTTCATCTTTAGTGTTACCTGCTTGTTTTTTTTTTGTCCTCTCGCTCAATTACACCCCACGCAAAATAATCAAGGGGGTCAGTCTGGGCAGTTAAGTTGCCAGATGCAAGCGATCAGAGCAGCACTACCGCATCAAAGGAACTTGATGTAGGCCTCCGTATTGCGTCGGAGGTCCTGAAGAAAAATGAATGGCGGCATAACCTTGCCATCACTCCAAACACCTTCGTAATCACCATTAGACTTATCCAATTTCTTCCGAATCAACTGCACTCTCCTCATATTGACACAAAAACACTATAAAATGTTCTTATTGGAGTTTCCAAAATTTCTGGCAGTGTGTATTGGGTCATGGTGCTCTTTTTCCTCGCAGATATTAGCCAACTGACCTTACTACACTGTGCAGGCGACAAAATCAAAAACAACGTTTATGCACGAAATTAAAAAAATAAAATGGCAAATATTTACACATCGCACCCTCTGCATGTATATATATATATATATATATATATATTGTCTTCGTAACAGTTGTCTTCACTTGAACGTACAATACTCGGCCATGGATTGGAATTCTCAATCTCACCATCTTGTATTAAACGTGAAGAAATTGTTTTCGGAATTTGAAATTCTCAATCCTCAAATAGCGAGACTTTAAACTGTTTCAGATATTGAAGTTAAGGACCTTAAAACTAGATTGAATGATCTTGCTCACAGTTATGCGATTACACCCATTTCTCATTCTGAATTTAAATGGCGGAGAGAGCATTATTCTGTCATTAAATCCCTACGCCTCAATAAATCTTTAGCAATCTCTAAACCTGACAAAGATTCAGGATTGGTTGTATTAAATCACTGTGATTATGTTGATAAAACGATGACATCAAAATTTTCAAGTTAGGTCCTGTTTCCTTGAAAACTAAATTTTAAAACAATTAGTGAAGTGGGCAAAAAGCAGTGTCCTCCCTTCTGATATAGCCAGTGAGATTCACCCTTCTGGTCCTATGTGTTCACGCCTATATGGGTTACCGAAAACCCGTAAGGCGGATATTCCATTAAGACCCATTCTTTCCATGGCGGGGTCAGTTCAACGAAATGTTGCCAAATGGATTGCTACACTGTTACAACCTGTATTGGAACACTACAGTAAATACTGCATACAAAATTCATTTTCTTTTGCAAAATATATGCAACAATCTAACTTTACCAATAAATCTATGTGTTCCTACGATATTAGTAACGTGTTTACCTGTATCCCTATTTTGGAACCTATTGATATCTGCACCGATTTTCTGTATCGTAGCCAGGTATCTCCTACCATACCTGAGAATATTTTTGTAGAGCTAATGAGATTTGCCGTTACGTCGGTTGAATTTAGTGTTAATGACGTAATGTTATAGGCAAATAGATGAGGTCTCGATAGGCTCAATGCTGGGACCGTCTCTAGCGAATATTTTTGTTGGTTTCTATGAGAAACAATTGTTATCTGGAACCATAAAACCGTTAGTCTACTACTATTATGTAGACGACACATTTTGACTTTTTGAGTATTCAATAGAGGCTAATCATTTTTTCCTTACTTAATTACATGCATCCAGAGTTAAAATATACATTGAAAACAAACTAATTCCACTTTGCCGTTCTTAGATATATTGGTAACGAAAACTCCATGTTACATTCCATCGATTTACCGTAAACCAACGTTTACTGGTTTATATATTCGGTGGGATGCATTCTGTCCAAACAAGCGGAAAATTAATTTAATTGAAACCCTAACACAGATCCCTAATGATTTGCTCAAAATCAAAATTAGATGAAGAAATTAAAAAAAGATCAGCAAAATCTAATAATGGGAATCCTTTAGATGAGATTAGGTCAGTTCTCAGTAAGAAAATATATGATTTTTCTGAAACTGAACCTAATATGGTTAATAAATGCACAATTTACTTTCGTTTACCTTGGATGGGCACAGTAAGTGAAAAATTCGCCAAACAAATTAGCTCTGCAATAGAGCACTTTTATTTCTCGTCTAGTGCGAGTGTTGTGTTTTCAACTAGGTCTGCATGGACATCTACTCAAAAGACCATATTAATAATGTTATTTACCAGTTTATATGTAGTTGCGGTGCTACATAAGTAGAACTACCCTACTTCTAGATACTAGAATGCATCAACATGTACCTAAGAAGATTAGGAATGGAGCATTCCAATTAATAGATGTTCGCAACAATACGTATAGTTCCACCATTGCGGAGCACTTCATTAAAAGTCCAAATTGTACCAACTATTTCAGCGCGGACTCTTTTACCCTACTGAATCGTGCTCGTTCGCTTTTCAGATGAAGGTGTTGCAAACAATTTACGTCCAGTCAGCCCTCCCTTTGTAAACAGAGGGAGTGTCTGTTAGGACTTGATGTAATTTCAATCTAGATTGTATTCCGACTTCAATATTGTATATTATCTGTGTTTTATATTTTGTATTTCGAGATGTAATCTCTTGATTTCAGCTCTGTTGAGTGAGGGTGGAACCGGTCGGCTGCGTTTCTTTTATAACCGTATTTTTTATTATTTTTGTATCATGAACAGTAAAATTGGTTTTACTGTT